>JALJVW010000184.1:38116511-38161511 GCA_024865655.1 Emberiza elegans
TTATTCAGTAAGTTGTTTTTTTGTAGGGTTTTTTTTTTGTTGGGTGTTTTTTTTTTTTTTTTTAAGGAATCCTTGATTGGCGGGGGGAGTGTAAAGAGGGGTGGAAGATGCAATTAGATCTGGGTGTTTGTTCCTTTCTCTTCCCCGCACATGCACACACATACACACACACAAAGTGACAAAGTGGTTAATGTCTTTGCAGGTTGGTGTTGACATCGGGTATCTTATTGCCACAGTCCAAATAGAGTACTAATTACTGCGAATGATGTCACCGTAGGCAGAGGAATAATCCCATCATTTAATTAGTTGAATGATTTAAACAAAGATTTGCATAGATGCACTAATCAGTTGCCATGAATTACAGAGCAGCAGTTGCCAGCGAGGGGTAACAGATCATACAGTTGGAGGGAAAAAAAATCTCATCTCCTTGAACATAATTAATTTAATTGTCCTCATTAGCTGTACCATTTGTTTTGATTTTATTTCTCCCTTTCCCCACACATAACTTCTCCCTCCCTCTTTTCTTCTCCTTCTCCAAGTGCATTGGTGGAGGGAGGCGCACACACGCTCACGCTGCTGCATTTCCAGAGTGGCTGTGGCAGAGGTAGTCTATAAACAGAGGGAAGTCAGGCTCTCCTGAGCCCATGGGTGCATGCAGGAGAGGAGCAGGTTTCTGTTAAGTTTGGCTTTTCTCTGTGCAGAAAGGGGCTCTGTTAGTCTGCTGCCTCTGGCTGTGCTTTTCGGGTTCTTGCTCAGGTTGGTCGTGGCTGAGTTTGGTTGCTGCTTAGAGGGAGAGGGGGCAAGAGATGCAGGAATTGTTCATCGCACAGTATGCTTATTACAGGAACCTCTATATATGTATATTTATATGTATTTTTAAAAATAAGAGAGGAGCTTACAATGTGGGGGGGGAGGTGGGGGAACCTGTCCTAAACATATACATTTCTGAGGTTGCTTTGATTTTTATTAGAGCTGCTGGATTATACGAGGGAGGGGTGTAGATGGCAGGGCACTTCAATGCTTTTAAATCTTTCTTGGGTCTTGAAAGACTTCTATAATATGAGTGTCATTCAAATTTAGGGTATATTGTAAGCTGACATCTTTCAAAGCTTTGTGAAAATCTAGCGTGGGGCTTCTAATAGCAGACAACAGATATTCACTTTGAAGTCTGAAAACTGTATTCACAAATTCTTAATCTGGTCTTTCTCCAACTGCAGATGGCTCTTGGAGGAAGACGCTTTGGATTTTTTTTAACTTTATTTACAGTAGGCTAGGCTCAACATCTTTATTATAAAACACGAAGAAACAGTCATCTGTGAGCGTGACTGGCTATCAAAGTGCGCTCTACCTCTCGTGTGTTTGCGTGTCCGTCTGTCTTGCGGTCAGGGGTGCTCAGCACCTCCAACAACCCCCGTTTCTGTTACCTTTCCCCCCTCCAACACTAGGTAGAGGATGAGGATGGGATGAGGATGCTCTAGGGGGGGAATGGCTTGGCTTCCTTCAGCTTTCAGCTTCAGAAGTGCAGTCGGGGGGGGGTGGCAGGTGGGACCCGGGGGTGGCACGGCCGGGGACGGTGCGGGGAGCAGGAAACTTTCACAGCGGAGTTTCCACTGAGCAGCTCAGACCTAGCGCGAGAGACAGGCAGAGTTTTCACCTTCAGGGATTTTTCTCATTACTCATTAATAGAGAGATACGTATCTTACTGCTTTCTTTTTTTTTTTTTTCTCTCTTTTTTTTGCGTGGGCAACTTCTGGTTTTGTTGGAGCCAAGTATTTTGGGAGGGGTGATGGTTGGTGGCTGGGTGAGCTCCTGGAGCACTCTCCGGGAAGGTGATCCCGAGCCGCTTCGGCAGAGGTCACTTGTGTGTGTGCGTGCGTGTGTCCCTGGTGTTTGTGTCTAGCATATGCATGTGGTTTTGCTGACTGCACTTGCAGGCTTGTAAATTTTCACCATGGGAAATTACCAACAAAGCCCAATCTGTCTCCTGGCTGCTTTGCACTTTCCGAGGGCGGCTGTACTTGAGCGAGCTGCAGAACGAGAGAGAAAGCGAGAGGGAGAGAGAGAGAGAGAAAAGGGGGAGCTGGGAGGGGGGAGAGGAAGGGTGGGTGGGTGGGTGGAGGGGGAGAGAGGTAAATAGCCTTAAATCGGAAGGGAGCTGCTTCTCTGTGGTCTTCCACAAGAGCTGCCTGGGCTCTGCTGGCTCAGTAATAACTGAGTGACCTTTTCTTTTGCTGTATTATGTCTGGCTGGTAAGGGATTGCATTTTGCAGCTGATAAAGCCCTGACTTCATTCAACTCGGCTCCTCACACGCTGCTTTAGGTAAGTTGTCTTCAGCCAGGACGGAGACAGACAGCCTTGGACTGCAAGATACTAAAAGGAGGACACCTGTAGCTCGGATGCGGTCAACACAATTACTTGGCGGATCCTTGAGGACCTCATTATTTTAAACTTAAAGAATAGCGATCTCCCTCCCCATCTCTCCCACCCCCTCTTTATTTTTTTTCCCCAAACAATGCTTCTTTTTGACCTTTTCCAAGGAGAAGAGCTACAAAGCAGCCACTGTGCTTATTGAACTGCCTCCCCTGTATCGCTTAATTGAGAAGGTAAGTGAGGCAACTGTGTACATAAGCTTTGGGTCATTTGTGTATGTGTGCCTGCATCACTCTCTCTCTCTCTCTCCTTCGCTCTCTCTCCCTCTCTGAGTCATAAGCCGGGGCTGCAATACACACACACACATCTCTGCACTGCAACTTTCACTCGAGCTGCAGCTCTGCCGAGACTGTTTTGTTTAAATCATGTGAGGCTTCATTATTTTTATGACGAGACATGAAATACATGCAAGCAGAGGATGCTGAGCGAAACCCCTCCGTCTGCACGTCTCGAGAAACAGCAAAGTTAACAATGAATTGCAGCCCCGCCGCTACCCCCCCTCCCCGTTATTATTGTTATTATTATTCCTGCTTCTTCCAGAGCTTCTGGAAACACGCTCTCAATTACCAAGGGAGCCGGTTAATTTCCCACTCCCCGGCTTTAATCCACAAGCCTCCCCGTGCAGCAGTTTAATTTGCAGCCGGCTCGGCGCGGGGTTAACCCTTTGGGCAGAGCGGGCCGGGGAGCCCGGGGGGCGGCCGGGGCGCGCTCGGGCTGCGGGCTGCGGGCTCCGCGTCCTCCCTCTCCCGGAGCGGCCGGAGGGGAGGGCAGGGCAGGGCAGCGCCGCTGCTTCTGTCTGACCGCATTCCTCTTTTCTCCTCTCTTTTTTTTTATTTATTTTTAAATTATTATTATTTTTTGGGGATTTTTTTTTTCTCCTCTTCTCCCCCCCCCCGCTTCTCCCTTCCCAGCGAGCGCGATACGGTATGCGAACGCCGCATGTGACAGTTTAATCAAACCCATTTGTTACAACAAAGCTAAGAGACCGCTGGGATTATAGGCTTACGGCAGAGTTAGGGCAGCATGTGGCTTTGTCGCTCGCCACCGCCGCTCGGGGTGTGCCGTGCCCCCATCCATCCTCATCCACATCCTCATCCTCATCCTCATCCTCAGCCCGGCCCCGCCGCCCCCCGCCCCCGCTGCGGCGCGCCGCGCTGCCGCTCACTTGACCCGAGCCGGGGAAGCCCTTGCTACTTTTGCCGGGATCTGGTGCTTCAATGAGAAGGAGCTCTCCGGGCGCCCGTAAATCAACTCATGCAGAAAAAGGAGAAAAGTTTTGGTAAGGCGGCGGCGGCGGCGGCCGGCGCTGCGCGCTCCGGGGGGAGGCGGGGGGCTCCTCCTTCCTCTGCTGCCAGGCAGCGCTCCGGGCAGAGCCCCGGCGCCGCTCCCGAGCAGGACAGCTCTGTGGCACCGCTCTGTAAAGCCATTCCTCTCGCCCGGTGCGGCAGGCATCGCGGCGTGCCGGCCCCGACACCTCCCTCTGCCCATCCTTGTGATGCTCGGAAGGGAATCGGCATAAAAGGCTTGAGCGTCTAACTCCGAAAAGGGATGCTTTGTTGTGGAGTGTATGTTTCTTATTTATTTTATTTTATTTTTTTTTTGTTTTGCATGTGAGCTGCATCAAAATTGAACTCAGTCTTGCAAATCTCTTGTTGGCCTTTGCCAAGCACTAGCACTTTGCTGCCATGGTAACTGTAATTAAACTGATAAGAGTGGAAAAATGTCAGTATCTCTGAGCCTTGCAGCTGCATTGGAGAAAAAGGGAATCAAATTGGTTCCCAGCACCGCTGCTCTAAAAAGGAGGGGGGGCTCTGGGGGAGAGAGAGATGGGGGGGACACGCCAGGGGTAGGAGCATAGCTCAGCAGCTCCCGTCCCTGAGATCTGGGTACATCTATTTGCTGTGCTGTCCCTTAGGGGGCTACAGCCTGCAGGGATGCTCTGGGCCAGTGAACAGAGAGAAACAAGCTTTTAGGCCCAATCTAGCTTTCAAAAAGGGAAGGGGAAAGAAGAAGAGAAATCTTTTGTTTGGTGTCTCTTGGCAATCGACTAGCCATGTTGGCCAAATTCTTTTAATCTGTATCACTGCTCCCAGCTGTGGGACTGCGTTCCCATTTTTATTTTTTGCCTAGCCTCTTCTCTTTTTCTTTTTCTTTTTTTTTTTTTTTCCTCATCCCCTCCTTCCCAACCCATACCCTTTATTTGGAAAGAAAAAGAAAAAATCAAAAATAATAAAGAAAAAAACCCCAGATTCCTCTGTAGAAGAAGGGGCAGGAGGTGAAGTCTAGTTATATACCACGGAAAATTAACTCAAAAGTATACAGGAGAGGCTATATTCAGAGTGCTGAAATCCTTACTTTTATTTTTAAAAAAACCCCGAGTGTTATGGAGTTGCGGTTACTTTGTTGTGTTAACTACAGAAGCTGAGCCTGTGCGGATGAATGGCACAGAACAAGAGAGCATAATGGAGGCAATCAACCGTTAGGCTGCTTCACAATGCAATCCAGGCAATTAAAAGCTCACCAGAGTTTAAATGAAATGGTTCCACTTATTTCTGTGCACCACACTGCACAGGCTATTATTTATGTCTCTTTTTTTAATTATGATTTCCCTTAAACTGTCAAATAACTCAGAATAGCAGGGTCTCGGAGGCAATAAGAATTTTCCACAGAACAATTTACATGCCAATCTAAAACTAGTTACGACTCCTGATGTGCTACATATGAGTTCTGAAATGTTTCTTAGCTTCTGAAACCTCAACTTTTTTTTTTTTTTTTTCCCGAGTCTGTGTGTGTGTTGCCCTGAATTGCTGGAGCTCTGAATGCTTTTAGGATGAAGCTACAAAGTGGGAAAGCAGCAGAAAAGTGTTCTGTTTATCTTTTCCTGGACCTCTAGCTCTCCTGTTGGCTGCATGTTGTCTGTCAGTTTGCTTTTAAAGAGTGATGCTCCCAATGCTTAATTTGCCCCAAACCGATTTTTCCATTTTTTTTCCCTAAGTAGAGACAAGTTTGCCCTCTTGTGCCATTTGTGCTGCTGTCTTTGGTGGAACTGTGTGCATGCTTCTGAAAAAGGGGGGGAAAGTGGTCTTTAAAAGTTTGTAAGAGATGCAGTGCAAATGTCTCCTCCCAAGGACTGCCTGTTTATTTTTCCTGACCTCTAGAGGTGTTGGCTGCATGTTGTCTGTCATTTGACTTTCCTCTAGCTCTCTAAAGAGCTCCCAATGCTTAATTTGCCCCAAACCGATTTTTTCCATTTTTTTTTTTCCCTAAGTAGAGACAAGTTTGCCCTCTTGTGCCATTTGTGCTGCTGTCTTTGGTGGAACTGTGTGCATGCTTCTGAAAAAGGGGGGGGAAAGTGGTCTTTAAAAGTTTGTAAGAGATGCAGTGCACAATGCAACTCTCCCTCCCAAGGACTGCCTGTACCACAAGCAAGAGCTGAGCTCTGAGTGTCTCATGCCACGCTCAGCACCATCAGGGACTGATCTCGCTTACAGATGCTTCTAAATCACTAACACAATATAGTTCATTACATCAAATCCTCATTCCCCTTGATTTTTGAGAAGGGCGATGATTTGAGTGAGATGGATTTTTGCTTCTCTGCCTTCCCCGGGAGCCTAATTTAGCTTTTTTCCAGCAACCATTCCTCTTTATCCTGAAATCATAGTCACAAATCAGTTGACAGTGTTTCATCACACCATAATAACAATAAACAGGGAGGGGAGTCAGTTGTGTTGAACTTATTTGGGGAGATGGAGAGAAATCTGAAAGCCTGCAAGTCTGGTTTTTAAGTTCTCCCTTCAAAAATCCTAAAGGGCGATGAAGAAGTCTTATTCCTGCCTCAGCTCTGCAGTTTATGTGCAGTATCCTGGGGACTGGGGGTGGAGGAAGGGAGGGACAGAGGGGGAAGGATAGAGGAAGCCCTTGAAAGCATATTGGGGTGAAATAAAAAGGGTTTGTTTGACAGTGACAGACTAGGCACTGAAATTCCTCAGTTCTGAGAACAGATCTGCTCTGTGATGCAGAGCATGGGTAGAACTCTGCAGAACTGAAGGGAAAGCTGGGTTTGATTTTTCTTTCTTTTTTTTTTTTTTTTTTCCACAGCCTGGGTGTAGCACTTAGGGAATTGTGTGATGTTTTGAAAGTGCTCCACAAGCTCTGCTTTCCTGGGGGAGGGGGAGAGGAAGGCAGCCAGGCAGCAGCGCTGTGCACTGCCACCTGATATTTCAGCAGTGAGCGGTTTGGATGGGTTTGTGGGTGCTGTCAGCCTCTGAAAAAGCCCTTCCCGTGTCCTAGGGAATAAATGAGTGCTTAAACTGCAGCCTGTGAAAAGCTGGCTGACAGTGAGCTGCAAGGTATTCTTATTGCCAAATTAAGGGAGAGCTAAAAATACACAAGCGTGTATCTGAAAAGTGCAACTGCATCGGAGGGAGACCTTATGGGAATGTTAAAGGGGAGAGAGATGGTCTGTGAGGTGATCTGCATTAGGGTGGCTCTCACAAATACAGGGGAAAAAGCAATGAAATGTTCTGTTGTCAAAATGAAGGGATTTAAACAGGGCATGTGAAGAAAAAGACATTTTCAAATTCAGAGATATGTCAAACACTTCCTGACTTTTAGAACCCTTCTGCACTACCAAAAAAGCGTAACTCCTTTCTTTTCTTACAACGAAGCAGTAGTTTGGGGAAATTGAAATAATAAAATGGAACCAGCTTCGTTGCACGTAAAGTGAGATCAGGTCCACCAGAGGAGAAAAGCATTCCTTCCCTCCAAAAACTGCTGCAGACAGAATCCCTAAGCTGGAGATGCCAGTGGTGGGTGTCAGCAGCACCTTCTCTCTCTGCCCCAGGGAAACAAGCACACAGGGTTGAAAATGCTCCTTCCATGGGGTGTTTGCCCCTTTGCAGTTGTCCCTACAAGAGGGTTTTGGGCTAACCAGTGTGGATGGCAGGGCTCTGCCTTCTTTCCTCATGTAGTGAGCATCTCAAAAGCTGTGCAGGCTATGTGCAAGCTGCAGTTTTATTTGTAATACAATAACCTCATGTTTGCAGCATATACCTCGGGAATTATCAGGCTTGATTACTGCAATCTGCTCAGACATTCACTTGTTTGGCTGTGTTTCTGTGGCATCTTGTTCCCTTCAGACAGCTCAGGACAGTAGATCAGCCTGGATCAGGGACTGTCAGCCTCCACTCTCTAACCCGCTTCCTTATCAGGCGATGAAATTTTTACATTAAGATTTTTTTTCGTTAAAGCCTTTAACTGTGTTAGCTCCTAGTTTATTCTGGTTTCCCTCGAGCTAAAGATTAAAGTCCTAGAACAGCCCTTCATGCTTCTAAACTTTTTTTTTTTTTTTTAAACTGAGTTACAAGAAGTTTACACAAATTGTGGCCGATGTTATGCATTTGTCCTCTACATGGCCAAAGAGAGGGTGTGGGGATAAGCCTGTTGTTGGCACCTGGTGGATATTTACACTCTGCTGTGATAAGCAACATTGCAGATTAAGGCTTTTTGACCAAGTGATGTTATTTGAGTTTCAGCAGGAGTTCCCTTTACAGTTTGGTACAGGTTCCTTACCAAAAACCTCTGATATTTTCACTGCTTGGAGTCGTTTATTTGTAACCCTGTTACTTTGCTGTTTCATGGATGTACCCTGGATTCAGGGGAGCCAGCTGTCAGCTGAGGATGCTGCAAAGGCTCAGCCTTTGTGTCATGGTGCCTTCTCAAGAGGAAATGTGTGTGTTCATTCCCAGATCTGCCACAGAGTGTGGAGCCCAGCGCAGGTCCCTGGATCTCATCCTCCCCCTTGGGAAATGAGAGACAGATTTTGGGAATCTCTGTGTGGTGAGGAGCTATGAGCATCAACTGGGGAGTGATGGGAGGGACAGCACTGCCAATTTTTATACTGGTTGGTTGAAAAATACACATCTTACGCTGCTGTCATGGGATGTAGATGTTGTGCAGCAGCACTGCTGGGGTGCTTTGGGGTGTCTGCTCACAGAACTGCCTGCACGCCCCTGAACAGATAAATGCATCACCCCAAGGTGTGTGATAGGCTGCATTGCAAAGACAGGAGCGAGGCTGCTGTTGCAACAGGGAATTATGATTTCTAATTCAGCAATCAGCTTTGCAGGTGGGACTCGGGAGTTCAGCTTGGGAAAGCCCCTTAAGTGGCCGTGCGATCCCTGTATTCCCTGTGAATCCCATGTGTTCTACCCACACCTGTGTGGAGTTCCCTGGGATGCCTCAGCCTGTTGTTTTTGCAGCCCTAACATCCATAAAGGCACGCTCTACCATTGCTTCATAGATTACACTGGTTTTCCTGTTTTTCTTACGAGGGATGGCAAAAAAGCAAATACAAACCCAACCAAACAACCCCAAACTCGTCTGTGTTCAACTCTCTGAGCCTGCCTGTCTGTGGTGGTGCGTTACAGCCACAGCCAAGGTCTGCTGATAGAAGCTGACACTGCCAAGCTTTCTTAACTCCAGGTAGTAGAGCCTTCATGGTGAGGGGCTCTTGAACTTGCTCCTCTTTGCTATGAGACTCTATTTGTCCTTTCCCAGTCTCTGGATGATAATAACGGGGTTCCAAACCCCAAATGTTGAGGTAGGATTTGCTTGTTGGCAACAGCATTCGTTCCCCAGTCTTGCCAAATTCTCACTGCAATATTCAGATGGGCTCTAGTGGGTAGCATCTTCTTGAAGCTGCATCGCTGGCTTTAAAGCAGTGAGGCAACCCCTGTTGAACAGCGTGTCGGTTCTTCCCTTCTCTCCTGTCCCTGTTTGATGTCCACCAAAATATCCACAGGGCTGTTATTTTGCTTATCCTAAGAGGTAGCTGTGAGAGAATTAGTCAGAGTGCGCTGGGGTGGCAGCTCATGCAGCTCAGCACAGAGACCAGCCTGTGAGCACTTTGGGGCAGTGACCTCTCCCCATTTACTGTAAAGCTGAGGGCAATTGATTTTTGAATGGATCCCTGGAAGCTGGCTGCGTTGCTCTGAGTAGCATCACTCAGCTGTGTTCCCCTTTTCGCTGGTTCTGTCCATTAAACAGTGTTTCAGGAGTTTGAATGGTTTTTTAAATGCTCTCAGCTATTACATCAAAAGGTGTATATGTACTTAATGGACACTACTGTACTCCTTGTCCCGAGGTAGCTGTTGGCTAAAACTGGGATTGGAAAGCGGGGCAGCATTTTTATTTTGTTTTTCTTGACAAACTAGAACCTATCTGACCTTGTGCAGATTATTTTAGGTCAGATTTTTCAGATGGTCGCAGGTTGTGGCTGGCGTTGCTGCTGCTGCAGTCTTTGGAAATCTCGTCACTTCATTATTGTGTCTAAAAAGAACTAAAATGTTAAAAATCAGCATCAAAATTTCTGTGTCAAATCTCTCAGAAACTCTTGTGCCATGTCTCTAAAAGCTCCAATCTTCTTTAAAAACTGAAGTTCTTTTATATTTTATAAATATAGGGCAAATAAGTCCAAATATATGGATTTAAGTATGTTTGAGATATAGATATCCTGTTTATTTAAATTTTAGGTTGACAAGTATTGGAGATGTGCTGTTTATTTAAATTTTGCATTGCTAAATATTGGATACTGTGGCTGAAATTGGGCGACTTTTCAACTGGACTGTTTTAACATTCCGTGTTATTCTTTTAATCTTATTTCCTTTCAGCAAAGAGACCAGGTAAATGAGGTGTTAAAGAGAAGCTGTGGAACATAGAGCAGTGGAAGTTTCTGCTCTCAAATTTATCTTAGCCTTGTTTTCAGCTCGCTCTGGTCTGACTAGGTTATTTTATCCTACCTACACCATTGACTTTTAAATGAACTGGATGTGGGGTGGCGGGGGGAGCAGCGAGGTGGAGGAAGAAAAGGGCAAGAGTTTTTTCGTACTTGAGAGAATATCTATTTTCAGTCTGCTCTTGTCTTACTGTGTTTCAGGTATACAAATGCTCTCAGTCCAGCCAGACACCAAGCCGAAAGGTTGTGCTGGCTGCAACCGTAAGATTAAAGACCGATATCTTCTAAAGGCCCTGGACAAATATTGGCATGAGGACTGCCTGAAATGTGCCTGCTGTGACTGTCGCCTGGGGGAGGTGGGCTCTACCTTGTACACCAAAGCCAACCTTATCCTTTGTCGCAGAGACTATCTGAGGTAGGTCACGGCCTTCTTCCGTTCGCTGGCAAGCTCGGGAAACGTGTTCAGCCCTTCCTGCAGAGCTGCTCTCACGCAGGCAGGGCTGCGAGGCTGAGTGTTGGAGGAAACAAATGCTGAAAGATGGAGGTTGCATTAAAATCTGAGTCAGAAAGCGCACACAGACTGAGTACTGGAGGAAACAAATGCTGAAAGATGGAGGTTGCATTAAAATCTGAGTCAGAAAGCGCACACGACCAGGTCGTGGAGGTGGCTGCCAGATTTATGGTGCTGATGCTGGTGTAGAGGAGGGCAATTCCCTACTCACAGCACCGTGCTCCTGGGGAGGTTGTGGTCTCCTGCTCCTCCTTCTCCTCCTGGCAGCGTGGCGTTGGCCAGGTGTCACAGCCTGAAACCAGCCCTGTGGTTTTCACCCAGCTTCAGGGCAGGGCTGGAGCCCTGCAGGTGAGGAACATCTCACCCGTCTTCGCTTTTGTCCTCTCAGTTTGCCAAGGGATTTCGTTTGTGGTGCTCAAGCTTTGGGAATGCTGGCTCTCAGCTGTTGGAAGCTGGACCAGGACAGCCAACTGAATTCCCCATTTTTAATAGCCATAAGCTCCAAGCCACTCTGCTCCTGGTTTCAGTTTGCAGCCCAGGTGAGATGCTGGCTAACCTGTGGCCGCCTGTCAGGGGCAGCAAATCAGCACCTGCTTTTCTCTCTTCTTGTTTGCTTGTGGACCTACATTCTCAAAAGTATTTGTGGAATAACTCATAGCAAAGTACTGATGAGTTTATCTACACATCGTGTGTCAATAGGGCTGCTTTGCAGGAATGGAGTTTAACTGGGAAGTTTAGTGTCCCTGGGCTCTCAACAGTAAATAGAGAGAAAAGGCTCCTCTGGGGTGATTCTGAGCACCTATTCCCTACAGTAACACCTTTCCTCCATTCCCTGTGGAGGGGGTCTCACGAGATTAGGTGCTCCAGGCTAAGGTGAACTTCTGGGAGTATTTCCCCTGCCCCTTCAGTGAAGCCTTTTCCTTTTAAAGAGACATAGAAGTCCCCAATACATTGGGGAAAAATTAAAATTCTTTTTGAATGCGTTAACTTCCAAGTTCTGCTCAAGTACAGGCTCCAAATAGGAGGCTCCCGCACGCTGATCAGTTCCCAAGTTATACACCATGAGTAGGTAGGAGCAGGAATCAGGACTAAAGCACTGACAACTATCAGTACCCTGGCTCTTCATGTAACCAGCTCTAGGAAAAAAGGGTGGAACAAAAACCCTCCAAAATCCACTGTGCGTTTGTTGAGCTGGGGCTGAAAGGCAGATCAGGTTCTTCAGATGGGCTTAGACTTAATGGTAAAAGTATTCTGCTGCCTATTAAAGCTCTGAACTGAACCCAAGATAGAGGGCTGGGAATTCAGCATAGAGGCTGCATCTTAAACCCGATGTGTTAGAGCTGCCAAAGCAGTAGGTAACAAAACCTCACTTTTAAAAGCTGATGGAACAGAAGGGAATTGTTGTACGTGAACTTAGGTCGCTTGTGGTCTTTAGGTGAGTGCGTGTAGAGAGGGTTTGGAAAAGGTTTTGGTGTGGGGAAGTAACATCCCAATTTTTAAAATCAATTTTAATAATCTTTATACAACAAATGCCTGCAGGAGCAAGAGAACTGCTATGGCTGTTTCATCTGAGTTCCAGATTTACTGGAGACTTTGAGCTTACTGAATCTCCCAAGTGCTAGTGCAGCAGATCTAATGTTTTGAAATCAAATGTTTAAAATCAAAACCAGAAATGATGTGGTAGCAAAGATATGAGCAAAGCATTTCCCCAGCACAGATGCATTCAC
The DNA here is from genome assembly GCA_024865655.1 of Emberiza elegans. Classification (NCBI taxonomy): domain Eukaryota; kingdom Metazoa; phylum Chordata; class Aves; order Passeriformes; family Fringillidae; genus Emberiza; species Emberiza elegans. The sequence continues at coordinate 38,128,916 of JALJVW010000184.1, forward strand.
ACACGCTCTTGCTCTCTGGTCTTTGAGGGTTTAACAGGAGTAAATATTTTGCTAACAGATTGTTAAAACTCATACTAAGTGATTCAGAGAAAGGAGATTTTTTTATTGTTGTTGTTTCTCATGATCACATTCAAACTGGCGTTTCATTTATTTCTTCATACATAACACCTTTTACTTTTGCACGTGGAACTAGCATACATCAGAAATCCTATAACTGGTTTTAAGATGTTTCTGATTTTTGTCTCTGGATTTGTTGAGTCTTAATGAAGCTATTTTGTTGTGATTTTTTTTTTCTTTTTGGTGATACTTGTGAGTGCATAGATTTAAACTTGGTATTTACACTAAACTTCAAACTGATGCACTTAAGGTAATTGCAGATAGTCATTTGCCTCATTGCATCTTATCTTCTTAGTTATGCACTGAACCTATAAAAGTGATCTTTTTAGTGCTAATGTACAGACTAGTTAAATTTTCTCTAGCTTTGTAGTCAAATAAGCTTTCATATTTAGCAACCCACTTGATATGAATTTAAGGAACAAATTGCATTGTACTAATGATCACATTAGAGTTCGATTATGGTTTCAAACTATCTTCTTAGGTTTTTTTTTTTTTTAACCATAAAGGGAGCCTTCGCTGCGTATAAAACTGTTCTGGCTTCCTATTAATTTATGTGGTGCCCTCTAGAGGATATGTGGCTTGAACGATACTATAAAGAGTAAAATTGCTTATTAACTTGTCTCTCAGTGTTCATAAGGCCTTTCAATAAGACAGGCATTCTGCAGATGCTGCATGCAGTCATGCAGCCAGTTTGGGTGCTTCAGCATTCATGTTTAAATTCGTAAATAGTGTGATTGTGTCTTTGCCTGTTTGCAAAAATACTTCCAGTATCTTTCATTGAGAGACGCCTGCCAAAAAAGCTGTGCCCTCCCTCAGCCCTGAGGTCCCCACTTTGAGCTCCTTATAAATACTTGCATCTTCAGAACTCCAAAACTTGCTTTGCTTTAGCTGTCTCCTTTGGTAAAATTAGTTAATTTTACTACATTAAACCCTTTTCCTCCGGATCAGGAGGGATTGAGGGAATGGAAGGAATCTTTAATGATGCAAGGAGCTTGAAAGGTGCTGCGGGTGCGAGAGGCTGTGCCCTGGAATGTGATTCCTGCTCGGCACTCCAGCGGGTCCCGAGGTGCCGGGGTGGCCACGGCAGGAGCGAGCTCTGCTCTGCTAACGAGGATGGGAGCTGACTTGAGCAAAGGAAGGGCTCAGCATTAGCAATAACACACTCCCCGAAAATGATATGCAGAGGATAATTCCCCTGCAGGCTTCTGTCTTCTGCTTATACACTCCTGGGTTAGGAAGTGAAGACTTAATTTGAGGAACTTAGGTTTACGCCAATATTTCAAGTCCATTTATAGGAAGTGAAATATGCAAGAACTTTTTTTTTTCTCCCCTTCTTTTCCTCCAGAGCTGTATGGTGACATCTTAATGCAGCAGCCTATCCTGCTCTGTCCTCTCTTCTGACTGGCAGCGTGTCCATTTGCAAGCACAATATTCCCTTTGAAATCTGTCATTACTGCCATTAATGACCAGTCATTATGTTAACAGCCCTTGGGCTGTTAACATGTCAAACTGGTTGTTAACTGGAATGTTATTACTTATTTAAACCTCAGGTATGAGTTGTGTGAAATGTGCTTTGGTTGCACGTTCTGGGCTGCTTCTGCTCAAAACAATAGGGAAACAGCAGAGCGTTTGCCTTTGGGGTGCCAAGGGATTTGCTTTCTGTTCCGTCTGCTCATTTGATTTCTGTGTATTTGTGAGGTTCTCCTACCCCTGGGCAGCCTCCTAATTTCAGTGTGCAATCCCTTCTCTTAGCCTTGCCTGCAGATGGGCAGCCGTGGATGTTTCCAGATGCGCCGTAACGCCCGCTGCACGTTTGAGATTAATACCTGGCCCCTGGAAGTGTGAAATAAAAGACCAACAATTACATGGAACTCACTTGTATTAAATAATGAGCTTCCTCAGATGCAGCAGAAATATGAAAGTACAGCTGTGCTAAGCTAGTTGCAATGTAGGTCAATCACCCTTTTCACTTAGGTTTTTAACTACGCAAACCCCGCTGAGCGACCAATGACTACAAAGTGCTGTTTCATTCCTATTTAATTTTGGCAGCATTTTACTGAAGAGCAGGCATTCATGCAGCTAAATTATCTTTGCCGCTTTCTGGTTTTAACTCCAGCTCCATGACACTAAATGTTGGAGTGCATATCTCTTAGTAAACACAAGGAATATGGTTTCTGATATATATATTTATTTTTTTCCCAAATCCACCTCTTAACATGGAAATTGAATTAGAACTTTTATTACTTTTTGCATAATTTCCCTAGCCAGGCAAGGAAGATCTTAAGAAAAGGATTAACAAAACTAATATATTGGGGTGGAGTTTTTTTTTGCCCTTAAACACATCTAGAACCTTATTGAGAATGGGGAGGAGGGTGACAGAAAGTCTGTCCTCTCCCCCCACCCTTCCTCCTCCACCTCAGTATTGATACTGTTTGTAAATATACAGCAGACTTTAAAAGTACCACTGAAGAGCTGTGAAAATGAGTAGATCCCCATTCCTGAAGAAAGGGACAGAACATGTTGGGTTTTTCCCTCTTTCCCACTTGCTTGTTGAAAGACCTGAGAAAAGCCAAGTCCCTAAAACTGGATATTGGGAGAAGTTCTTATAAATAATGAGACTTGACCACAGAAAGTTGTGTTCAACCAGAAGCATTATAAAGATGCTAACTCTGTAAAATATTTAGCTTCAGAGCAGTTTGAAAAGAGCAGAATTTAGGAAGCAGCTTTTTCCTGTGCAACCGCTTGCACTCTAAAGGCAATTATTATTTTAAAAAATTGTGTGTAAGAGTGCTTAGAGAGACTTAAAATGTCTTGTGGCCTGATGCTCATTGGCAGATCCCATTCCTCTCTCATATCACGGACAGTATTGCAAACACCCAAGATATCAGCTTGCTTAAATGCATGTATAAATACTTTGTGTGGATATATTTTCATGGGTAGTGGGTTATAAATTTTTTCAAAATGCCTCCTCAACATGTTTGTTGCACAGCTTGATTAAATAAGGGTAGACCTTTAAAGATTTTAGCACTCTGGGTTTTCGGGAATATTGAGGTGTTTATGGAGGTGAGGATTTAGAGGTCTGCTTTCTTCACTAAAGCTTTTTAGAACTCTACCCCTATTTATACACTATTATCCCTTGTTGCAAGGCATTAAAGCATTAAAGGGACTAGTAGCTTGCAGGAATATGCCCTAACAATATTTTAAAATGCTTTAAAAAAGGTAGGTGTAGCGATTCACTTGTTCTAATTTTGCTGTGTGCAATGAATGTTCTTCTAAATTTGCATAAATGGTATCATTTAGTGTGTCTTGGAAACAAAAAAAAAGGCAAGAATACTCTCTCTCTTCCACTAATTGCCAGAGGTTTTGAAAGCCTCCAAACACCTTAACAGTTGTTGAAAGGGATAAGGAGAGTGATGCACACACGCACAGTTAATCCACCCAACTTGCAAAGAATAATGCTTTTGATTTAGTTACACCCTGGCTAGTTTAGCTTGTTCTTTCTTTAGCTCATCTGTGATAGCTTTTAATAAGAAACATTCAATTAAGCTGTTAAAATTGGTGTTTAAGTCATGTTGAAATGCTGTGAAATGTGTGTGCTCAAGTTTGACGCTCTTCAGTAGTTCCATGTGTTTCCCCATATCTGCTGGTATTTTTTCTCCAGAGCTGCCAAATTTTTAATAATTGTGTTATTTTTAGTGGCTTAAAATACACAGTTTAATTTTCAAGAATGTGAATCTTCCCTCTTATAAGGCTTCTTGAGAACCAGACGCTCCTCGTGTGTTGTCAAAATACCTCATTAATCCCCTGGAAACGTTCAAAGAATTTCAGGAGACTTTTCAGATGAAAGTACCGTGCCTCTTAAAGCCTGTCCTACAGCTCTTCATTACAGCACTACAGTGCTGTGTATTTTGATGGAAAATTATTTTACTACAAAGGTTTTGCCAATACAGAGCAGCTCAGTAAAGCTTAATAAAAGCAGTGATTCTGGGGAAGCCGAAGTAATTCTGCAATGCCAGAGGATGGGATAATGTTCCTGGCAAAAGAACAACAGCTCTGTAGTTCTGCTTAGTGTTTCCTATAACCTCTTTTAAAAGAAATGCGAATTTCTTTTCATCCTTGCTAATTTTTTTTTTTTTTTCTCTCAGAAGTGATTTTGTGGCCAGTACTTCTTATGAAATATCTTTAAGATAATATCCATAATAAGGTTATTGACATTGGGAATAAATATTATCAACTATATTGTGACACAGGATTTGATATCCATGGTTTAACTGGCAAATTTCTGAATTTTTGACCACAAGCTTGTGTGAAACAAAGCATCCATGTGCAATGTAGTAGAATTATATTTAGTTCTAATAGCCTAACACAGATGCCTTTAAAAGGTTCTGATTTCTGCTGTATATCTGTTCCTTAAAAAACTACACATTTCTATTTCTTTAAGTTTCTTTGAAATTTTAATTAATTTTTGGGGACATTTTACAGTAAAAACTGAAAAAAACCCCTCACATTTCTACCACGTAATTTAAAGAATTATTGAATTTTGTTACTTGCTATTTACCGTATTTTTCAAGTCCTACAGAAAAGATACAGCATTTCTTTCTGGATATGAATGTTTGAACAACATGCAAAAATCAAAATGGGTTAAATTGTAAAACACTTCTTAAGCCATCCTGACTTTAGAAATTGCTTTTTTAAACTTCTCACTGAAGTATATTCATGTTAGATTTGGAAACCAAAATACACAGGTTGCAACTTACACTTTCCAAATGAAACTGGTCTTAACTATTGCAGTCCTTAAGAATCTGTATTTTGGGAATACCTTATTAAATGCATTTTTTTTTAATGACTAATTTCCCAGAGATTCCTTGGTATGCTAATAGATGACCATTTAATAAATCCACATAATATTTATACATTTGGGGGATTTTTGGTCAAAACATTCTGGAATTTTTGGAGTTTCTCAGACTCAAATATCTGAAGAAGTGAGTCTACCTTCCCAAAAAGCTTTGCATGTTCCACATCTCTTTCCCTGCTATATAATTCTTCCTGAAGCTGCCTTTTTTGCCTCTCCTGGATCAACAGGCCTTTCAACACCTGTGTGTCACTTCATCTCATTGGGACATTTAAAAATGGCTCTGGAGATCAGTAGATCCTTCCCTTAAGAGAGTATAAAGGATGTCCAAATTATCTCTAGAAACATGCATCTTTCTTAGCTGAGTGTATGAATCTGTCAAATTTATATACAAACTTTCAAATCATACATAAATCTCTGTATATCAGTTTGGTGTGATGCACATAGAAATCACGGGGGAATTCTGCATCCCACATTCTACAGGTGCTTGCTTGGTGATCATGGTCTCATCGTCTCTAAACCAGTTAAAACTGAGTTTAAATGAGCGCTGGTAGTTGAGCATTTTGACAGCCCTGTGGCAATTGGCAGACTTAATTTAGGTGTGTGCTAAAATTCTGGGATGGAGCGCCAGTAAAAGGAATCCAGCACCCAGTCCCTCTCCCCACTTGACCATCAGAACTGTGCCTTCCAGCAGCTGGAGAGGGTTTGGCACCTATTTTTCCAAGAGCACAATGATCCCAATTATTTAACTGCAAGATATTTTCCTTTGGGATTGGAGTGAAGCCTGTTGATCTATTCCACAGCAGAACACAGCACAGGGAAATTTTCGCGAGCAGAAAAATCACCGATTTTGTAAGGAGCAGAGTGTCTCTGGAATGATGTTCCTTGCGACATTCTCCTGCAGATCTTGAGAAAAGTGGCCTTCTGTAATAGTGGAATTTAAATTTTTCATCTTTTCATTTGCAAAAATGATAACATCTCATGTTGGCACATAGCAGGTGAAAGTGATAATTGCACAACATGCAAAGATAAAATATTTTGGGGGTGGGAGGCAAAAGCAGATGAGATTATGCATGTTATTGTATCTTTTTTAGAATTTTGAAGTGGGGGAGAGTGAGAATGTCAAATTGTACACTTGAATATACTGTAATTAACATATTGGACTAATTAAGGAAACACTATCCTCCACCAGGTAGCAAATGCACCCTTGCTCCTGTATTGCTGCTATCACGCCTTTGTTTTTAACAAAGCTCAAACCTGATGTACAGAAATAATCACATTTCTCTTAATATTCTTATATATATTTTGAAATAATGTTCAAAAGACTTGAGAACAATAGCTGATTTTTGTTCATGACAGGTGTCCAAGCCATAAATATCAGTCTGCTCAGTCTCTCAGGTTTTAGCTTAGTGGGTAATGTTTCTTATATTTAACCCTGCATTGAACATCAGTACTGATCCACCATGGGATAAAATAAATATTGTTTTATTCTATTTTATAATGTTATTTCTTTGCAGATGCTTTCAAGAGAAATGTGTTAAAGTTGATGCAAATAGTTTTAGTAATTCCCTGCTTCTGTAAATATGTTAACTCTGAGAAACAGAATTTATTATTCTTTATCAAATTCTAACAATAGTTCAAGTAACAATCACTGAACTTGGTTTTTTGCCTTTAGATACATTTTAAGGAAGGATTTCTTGGTAGGAATAGTTCAAATTAGTTACAGGCTGCAGAATAGGGATGGAAATTGCAATCATTGTGAATTATTTTCTTATCTTTTGTCACTATGGTCGTTTCTACATAAATCTTGGGGGTTTTTTTGAAGTCAGGACTGAGCTCAGTTCAGAGCTACTACTTTTTCTCAAAATTTTACTAAAAACCAAGATTTTAAAACAATAGAAAACTTAAAAAATCATTTTCCCATAAAGAACACATTTAATTTCTCCCTTTCTAATTTTTATTAAATAAAATTTTACACAGAATTCAGAATTTTCTAGGATCTGATGTTTGGGTTTACAAAAAAATAACCCTTTTCCTAGAAGTCTTTATAAACCTAGTGTGTCTGCCTTATACAGTGTTGAGAAGGAGGAGGGCAGTTGCAATAACAAGCTGCTCTGCACTAGTTTTTGCTGGCTCCCTTACTTAATCTGTAACCTGATACATTTAAGAATGCTCTATACCAAAATAAAATCAAATCTAATCCTACAAACACGTCCTACGTGCTTGACTTGGTGTAGCCTGAATAATCCCATTGAAAGGTATAGGCCCTATTAATCTAGAAACATGCCCCAGTAGAGCCAGATCTTTAAAATTCGCTTGGCTTTGCCTGCAAACCCCTCTTGAATTGCTGTGTCCTTGTTCTTTGTGTGCTGCTGACAAACCTGCCTGGCCCAGGCAATGCTCACACCCGGGGCTCCCATCCAGGCCAGGCACCTTGCTGCAGCGTCCGGGGTGTCAGTCGCGGTTGTGACACCTGGACAGCCTTGCCCTGTTTGTCTCTGGCACGAAGGATGGTTGTTTGTGTGCTAATCCTGCATCCCACTGCCCCAAATCAAACTGCTGGGGAATGATTTAATGGTCCGAGTCCGGGCTTGGCTCTGCACCCCATGGCTCTGCTCTCCACAGCTTGCCTGGGAAGCAGCAGTTGGAGGTGAGATAAAACTTTACCAAAAAGCCCTGAGGTTTTGTGTTGATGCTTGTGAACCATGGGTTCTCGATTCACTTTCTCTTCATGCCCCAAAATTGCACTGATGAACATGTGCTGTGTACTTAGCAGCTTTAGGCTTCCAGAAGAATATGTTCATTTTTATTAAGATACTGCATTCATACTTTTTTATGCTCCATATAGTAATAAAAAAATATTAAAATCCAGCGTGACAGTGAATACTTATAACAGGGCCACTAAAAAGTAAATTAAAATGTATTCTTTCTGCTCAGAACTTCACTTACTAAAACAATCTGAAAACCTGGAGGAAATGCTGCACACACTGCAGCAAATGTGCTGGTTTTAATGAGCCTGGCTGCGCTGTGAAGTTAGCCAAGAGCACTTCCCCCAGCACCTCCTCACCTAATTCAGTCATAATGCAGGAGTGAATCGCTGGGAAGGGAGTCAGAGAGCAAAACAAAGGGCACAAATCCAGAGCTGGGTGTCTCCTGTGCTCTTCTGAGGCCTTTCATGGTGACCCCTGATGGGCTCCAGGCAGGGTCCCAATTACTCTCTGTCCCCAGGTGCAGCACAGCCAGAGCCTTTTCCTGTAACAGCATCTTTCTTTATTCTCCCTGTTCCTCCCAGGTTCTCACCTGATAATTACAGGTAAAACATACAAGTGTGCTTTGTAAGAGCACCTCTGAAATATGGAGGGTGGGTGGTGGTAGCGCCCAGTGCAAGTTATTCAACAATTTGGCCATGGGAAAATCCTAAGCCCAGCCTCTCCCTGCTGTGGTAAGCAGGTCCTTGCTTCCATCTGCCTCTTTTCTTTCCTTGTGCAAATATACCTCCTCTGCTACAAGGTTTACTCTGAGTAAAAACCAGTATACATTTGCAAAATTTACTGTAATTTGCCAGATTATCAGTCTTGATAGATATGTACTGTGTCTGAACAAATTACTCCCGAATTCACTATCCTGAGTGATTACTATTGTTATTAATCACATAATCTCACTATGGTGACAGATAAACAGTTTTCTTCGTGACCTGTTGAAAAAGTAATTTTTATCGATTTTTTTATATGTGCTTGTATAAATATATGTGTAAGTTTATTTTAGCAGACAAGCAACCACTTCATAATTCTGTCTGATTTAACCACCATAAATCCTTTGCTTCTCAGACCCAGCTCTTTTTCCTCATCCTTCCACTTTCAAGGTGTGCTTTTTGGAAAAGTTAGTTCCTGCCATCAACTCCCACGTGCCTCCTGTTTGGCTGATTTGTGCAATGCTGTCAATATTATATAACAAGTATACTGTTGCTTTTAGCAGAGTATCAAAAAGCTGGTATAGGTGACAAGTATTTCTTATCCACTCCCTCTCTTCCTCCTTCCCAAAAAAAAAGAAAAAAAAATTGGAATGAGAAGGAAACAGATTTAGGAAATGATTGCAAGCACATTAAGTTTCCCAGAAAAAAATCTTGCCTGAGTGGAAAGATGTGATTTTTGTCACTGTAAGCCTGCAAACCACTGTCCCTGCAAGGCACTCAAGCACTAACCCTTTCACCCCCAAATTTTGAAGAACTGTTTTATCCATGCTTTTAAGCCCTGGTTCTTTGGCTCCTCAAGCTCTGGCTTGAGCTCTTGTGAAACCAAACCTAGCCTAGACCTGGTGTGTTTGCTGAGAAAAGGCACCGAGGAGCTCCCACCCCCTGAGCTGCAGGAGCTGCCAGCAGGGCTGGGTGCTGACACCCAGATACCACCAGTGGTTTTGCTGTCTCCTTCTTGGTTTGCTTCAACAGAAAAAAAAATCCAATTTGTCAATTCATCCTCACTGCAGAGCTGCTTGCTGAAGGCAGCACTGCTGATGGGTGGAGGATACATGTGAATTTCTGTGTCTGCCCCTGCCTCAGGTGTCTGATGATCCCCCCCACCCCTTCTTCCTTCTGCTGTGCACAAGGGGCAGGAGTAGGTACAGCTCTGCTGCTTATTGAAGAAGCAAGAGAAGTGGAAGGGTTAACAGCTGCTTTCCCCAAAATTTCAGAATGCTGAAAATGACAGATGCGTCATGCCAGTGTGACTGTCCTTCCTCATCACTGGAATTTGGGAGGAAAAATTATTAAATTGCAAATTCAAGAAAACTTGTCAAGAGAAGACAACATCAGTTGTCTTTAGATGGGACCCCTGCTTTCTGTTCCTAAAAGTAAATGCAGCCACCAAGACATCTGCATCTGGGCAGATCACTGTTCCATAGATCTGTACTCCTGCTGTCAGATTTCCATCCTCCCCCTGCTCAAAATGAACACCAGCAAGCTGGGCAACTCCCCACTTCTCAGTGATTGGCAAGGAGTGACAGTTTGTGTGCTCCAAACTGAGTGCTTTTGCTGCAAGATTAATTCTGGAGATCTTCTGTCATTTTGGATGTGGAGGAAGGGATGAGGGGGGCTCTGTGTGTGTGTGTGTGTGTGTGTGTGAGAGGCTGCCCGCTGCATGCAGGAGTTTTGGTAAGGAAGAAATCCCTGTTGAGAGCAATCCAACATTCCTCTGTGTTCTTCATTGCTGCTGCCACAGCTTCCCCCTCCTTCCAAAGGAAAAAAATAAAAACCCACACAATTCAAAACCCACAAGAAAAAGTTCCTATCCCATTGTACTAGCAGTGCATGCAGCAAGTCAAAAGATGGGTAAATTATGGCAGCAGACATTTGGCTCTGCCAAATTTGAAAAGGTCACCACCAAAGGGCAGGCGCAGAAAAAAAGTTCCAGTAAAGGGGTAAGAAAGAATAAAGGCCTGAATTCGAAGCATGTTGCTGTATTTGTTCCAACATAAACGATGTCTAGTCACACACATGATATTTTTATCAAATGTTTCTCCTCATGGCCCTAACTGCATTGAGCATGCTGTTGTTGCTTCCTTAATGCAATCTCCAAAGGTCAATCAAGTTATAGAGTCAGGCTGATAAGATTAGATATTACTTTTAAAAATGACCAAAAAACCTGTGTTTGGAGGAAGGCCTGACTCCAATATAATTCTGTCTGGTTTGCTCCAGGTCACTGTGTCTTTTCCTGGAAACACTGTGTAAACTGAGCCCATCTACTTCAGCTCCAAGAGTGCTTTCTCATCTCTGGTGATAGCTGAGGTAGCTGCATGTTCTTGGGGAGAGATGAGGGAGTCTTCTGGCACAGGACAAAAATAAAATGACACGTTCAAGTGCTTTTTTTTTAATGCTCCAGGGAGATTTTACTATCTGAATTGTGTGCAGTGAGCAGGGATTTTTCATTTCATACATCATTCACGACTTGCTGCAGTGATTCCAAAAAGTCCCACAAGCCAAGTCGCTGCTTGCACCAAAGCACAGAATTTCTGGTTTGTGAGTTTTAACCACAGATCTTACAGCTTTTTTTTAATATTCACCCAAAATTTGTGGTGGGGAGGTACAAGAAAAGGAGCTGTGTCTGAGGATGGTGAAGGAAACACAGTAATGACTGTGGCAAAATCCAGCTTTCTTTTAGCTTCCCTTCCTTGTTTGTTCTCCCTCTGCCATGGGCTTGATGCACAAGGGAAGAGAGCAGGTCCCCAGCTTTGTCTTTGGTCTGCACATGAAAATCTCATGGTAGCACTAGCCAAAGGCTTGGTTTTACATCAGGCTGTTGCACTGACACAGAGCTGTCAGCAGCATGTGAAGTTTGTCTCTTTTTTACCCCCCCATGCATTTATTTAGGAGTAGTCAACACCTTTTCCAGCATTTGCAAAGTGTCTGGGATGAAATACTAAAGGTGAGGTGATTAAAATCCAGTTTTATGAGTATTTCTCATCTGCTTTAGAAGCTTTGTAGCAAATGCATGAATATTTAATTGCTGTAGTAAAAAGCAGGTGGGGGCAAGCCTCTTCTAGCAATGTCACCTATGAATGCTGAAGTCAGACTGGCCTTCTGTGTCTGTCAGTGGGGCTGGAGTGAATGAATACTCAAGGCTCTGGACAGATGGGTGAGCATCTTGTTACACAGCAATTACAGCACGTGTGCCCACCCTGGGCTTCCTGGCTTTTCCTGAAGTCTCAAGAAATCAAGCAACCTTATTACCTGGCAGTCCTTATAGATCAGCTGTGTTAAAGACACAGTTGTCACTGATGCCTCAATATTGCATTCTTTAGAAATGAAGGAGTGGAAATGGGTCAAATAAGTACTTCACTTTTTTTTTTTCCTTTTTTTTTCTTCAGTGCAGAGAGCAGGGCAGCTGAAACCTCTTCCCCCCCATGCTGTGAGAGGGTGGGAGAGGTCACACTGCAGCTCTGACACACAATGCCTGCATGGGCAGTGAAGGCTCTGGGCAGCAGCTTTCTGAGCAATACTGGCTGATGTGGTAACACATCAGATTCTCTCTAAGCCTCCCTGGAGCTTTTTTTTCTGATAGCCTCCTGTAGCCCAGTACCATTCTGCTCCACGTCATTTCCCTGCATGCCCAGCCTCGGTTTTCCAGTTTTACAGCTCCTTTCTGTCAGGGTGAGGGAAGTGCTGGTGGGAACCTCCTCAGACAGGCCCTGCTGAAGACGCACTAGTTAGGAAAGGACTAAATGTGTGGAGGAGCACAGCCTGTGTGGGTTACTCTGCTTGGCATCCTCAGGGACCTGTGGGCACTCGGAGAAAGGCAGGAGCTGATGCCTCAGCAGGAAAACACCAGAGGACCTTGAGCTTGGACTGTGAGGGGGAAAAAGCCCAGGGGTTCTTTATCTAAGGGGTTCCTCCTTGGAGGCACCAGCTCAAAATGTTTGTGTCACTGCACTGTGAATAAATTGCTTCATGGATCCAGACATCCAGGACTCTGCTATGGGGAACCTGGTCTGCCTTATGAGTGTGGGGTGTGTGGGGAACCACACACAGGAACCTGTCCCTGTCAGCTCACTGGAGCTGCTCCAGATGGGCTTTGGCTCCAGCTCAGCAGCGTGACTGCCACAGTGGCTCCTGCATGGTCAGACAGGGAAGTTTCCTTAACAAAAAACAGGAATTTTGCACCCAGTGCCGAAATTTCAACCTAAGAATCTTGGAGTTATTTTTGTACACTTACAGACCTGCGCTGCCAAAGGAACTCAGCATAATGTTGCCAAGTCTCTCCAGAGCATCTGCTGTGAACCGGCCTTTGGTTCTGCCAAAGCAGAGTTTGTCAGAAGGGCCCTTGGATGGGAGTTTATGGTTGTGCTTCCCCATTCTTATGGCAATTCCCCCTCAGTTGGATGTAGGGCCTGCAGAGTCCATTTATCCTGTTCCAGCCCCTTCATCTGGCACTCAGCACCTACAGGAGGGCAGGAATCTGAAAGCAGGCTTTGTTATGACAGAGATCTCCAGATCTCGTAGCAGATGTTGCTGGTGAGAAGCAATTTTGTTCCAGCCAAACCTTCTTCAGCTCAGCTCAGAAGATGCATAGAGAATCTCATAAGGCTACAGGCTTTGGCAAGGAAACTCAGCATTTACCAATGCCAGCTCCTCTCTATATTTCTTTTTTCGAAGGCTATGTAGAGCAAATGATCTCTTCTCTGTCTCTGTGAAACAGCTGTAAATTTCTCTCCCTTTAACCCCCCCCCAGCCATTAAACAGCGCTGACAACAGCCAACAGTTATCAGATGCAAAATGAACTATGTGCCTGGGATAAAGAGTTGTGTATCTGCCTCTCCTTGATCGATCCACTGGACGTTTTGTGTGCCAGCTCTTTAATTTAAAATATTCTGAGGAAGAAGAAATCCCTGGTAATTTCCATAACGGCCTTTTTAAGAAGTCTTGTCACCTTTTAAAAAGACATTCGCTTCCCCTTTTCCCTCTCTCCCTCCCCAGCTCCACAGGCTGTTTGTTTTAACCTTATCCTCTGTATACAGACTGCTGCTTTGGTGTGTGCTGCAGACCTCTCTGCTTTGGGCCCAGAAGGTCTTACCGAGATGTTTTCAGCTTACTTTTCATCAGTGCTGGTGATAATCCCTTTCCAATAATTCCCTGGCACTAAAAACCTGTCCTGGTTTTGAGGGAGGAAGTTCTGCCGTACATTTGAACCTGGGACTGCAGGATTTCTGCCCAAGGTGCCTGCTCCCTTGGAGCTGAGAAAATGTCCTGTTCTGGTTGTTAAACTAGAGACAACGGAGAGGCTTGGGAGGGATTTGCCTACAGCAGAAAATGGTTTTGTGGTGGAGTGAATTTACCCAGACTTTCTAAAACAATTAAATCAATCCTGCTTGTTTTCTTTTTCTGACCATGACGATTCTACCTCCAAAGGCAGGGGGAAAGTCATATTTCTTTTAAGGATCAATTAACAAGTGAATCATGCGTTGGTTTTTCATCCGAGTAATTTTGTATACTTTGATCGATTTTATTCTCCTGAATAATTCCCTGCACATGGCCCATTCATGGTGCCTGCAGTTTAAGGTGCCGCAGGAAAGTCATGTTTGAGTTCAACAAAGCCAATGAGGCCTCTCAGAGTGCTCCACAGCTGGTTTTTGGAATCAGGGAGTCGTGCCAGTGTTGAGCCATTTACAAATCCACTCCCAGCCTACCTGATGCACAAAAAGAGGGGATGACCCTGCTCCGCACGGCTCCCGTGAGGCCGTGTGCAGCCATCTAAATTGTGGCAGAGATGTCAGAGAAAAGATTCTCAGGGGTGGTCCTTGTACCTAAAGGGCACTCCATGAGCACTGGGAAACTTGTTTTCCCAAGGAACTGGGAGTATAAAAATCTGATTAACTATTGAACTGCAGCCCCCACCTAAATTCACTGTGAATTTCAGAACTGCTGCTATCGCAGTCCTTGCTCTGTAAAATCACAGGGTTGGGTGCATTTCCCACAGAAAAATTGCCATTTTTCCTCTCCTCTTGCCAGGATGCTATTAAGCACAAAATGTCTTTATTTGATGAAATTCTTATCCCTACTTGTTTTGGGGAAAGGGGGCCTGTTTTAAGGAAGAAAAAAGAGGAAATAGATTACAATACTGTTAGTTAAGCAGCTCAGTGAAAGGTTTGTTATTTTGTTTTCACTATTAAAATATCCCCTAATCCACCTTGCTGGGTCTCTACTGCTCTTGTAATATTCAATCAAGCCCTTGTTTTGTGAGAAATGTGACAATGCATTGTTGGCACTTTACAAACCTACAGCCCTCGGCAATAGATAATGAGAGGCAGGGTTTTTTTTTTCCCTGTGCAGGACACAATGAAATTTTAGACAGATGAATGCTAAGAGAACCCTGTGTACCAAAGGCAATGTTTACTGCATGTAATACATATCATTGTTTGTCTCCTGTAGTGAAAAATACTTGTGTCACGCTGTTAAAATGTACTCCTGACAGAACAGAGCTTGCTATTATAGGGTCCATTGCTTAAAAAAATGATATACTGACAGAAATACAATTTAAGAAAATTTAACACCAAGGGTAGTCGACCATGTAGGCTACTATTAAGGGGCCAAAACTCAAGGCTGTGGTTTTATTAAAAAAGGGGATAGTTGATTTGCTAGTAGTAGGTAAAGTTTAAAAAAAAAAAAAAAGCATGGAAGGGTGAAAAGGAAAAAATCAGCTTGCATTCACTTGGTCTCTGGTGTGTAAAAAATTAATAAAAGCAACAGTTCAATAAGATTTTATTGCAGAAATGTTTAAGTGAAACAGTTTCTGAATACTTCAGATTTTTAAACAGTTCTGCTGCAGAGCATTGTGCATAACCAATTGTTGCTTTTGGATGCAAGGCACACTCAACACTTCTCATAAAATGAGTAGTGAGTCCTGGTTAATTTGAATCAGTTTGTGCATTCCTCCACGTTTGTCTTTGGTTTGAGAAGCACAGTGAGATTAGCAGTTCAAATTTGTGAGCAAATGCTGTGTTGTGGCTAAGCTTGCACAGGTAAATCATCAGATGTAGGCTTTAAATTAATAGTTGTCAACTTGTTGGTAACTAATTCAGATGTAGAATTTCTTTGCCCCTTCCCAGTTCTTCATAGCAAATTTCTAATTGCTGGTTCATGATGTGTAGCAGTCTGTGGGGGACCAACAAGCCATTTGGTTTTTATCTGCCTTCTGCAATTATTTAGCAAAATCACAGCTCAGATGAAGAAGTTTTAACTTCTCAAACACTGACTGGACAAGCCTTGTGCGGAAGATAAACCAAATTATTTCTGTATCTGATAGGTCCAGGAAAGTGTAAAGTGTGAGTGTTTGAGCCCTCAGAGCTTGGAAGCTCCACAACAAATTGTTCATTTGTTTTTTTCCACAGAATATCATTTTTGTGTTCATCAACCCAGAATCTTCCCCAGAGATGAAAGCAATTGAAAGGTTTAAGCAAAAGAGCAATAGAACATGTACATTAAGTCATTTTTTAAAAGTGAATATTTATTCAGATGCTTCTTATTTTAAATGGAAAAACTTGTGGAAAATTCTCTGATATCAGCCAAGAACAAATTGCATTTTTCATTAATTATGTTTGGTCATCAGGTAGAAGAAAGTCACAAAAAATAAATGAACATAACAATGCAGGAAGGGGGTTTTTTTCCTCGATTAATGTCATAACAGGTTTAAATTATTTTGGTTTTGTTCCTCACTTATTCCCTTTCCCCCTTGTAATACCCTTACTTCAGCCACTAAAAGAACATTTTACTATGCTGGTGGTAAGATTAATGTAAATTCACCTCTGTACAAAAAATCTAACAAACAAACAAAAAACCATAGAAATAATTCTCTAATAATATACTTATGTTCCTGATGATTACCAACAATATAACATTATTTGTATGAATTAATTGTTAACCCTCCTGCCATGAAAATATTGCAAGCCTGTGTGTGCCTTTTAAAGCACATCTAGAGTATGTCCTTTGAAGATTTCTGAATTTCTGAACTCTGAGCCTGGAGGTGGTTCTGCATATAAAATTGTATTAAGTGCTGTCATCACTGCTATTTTTGTGTATCAGGCCTAAATAGTTGTTAAGCCTTCAAGTTAATAGATTATTGTTGAAGAAAAATATTTATTTTACACAAGATTTCAACAGAGTTTGAAAGAGGTGGTGCCAGATTTAAGTTCTACTGCATGCTCTAAAGAAATATTTCTGTTGCAAACGATTTATTTATTACAAACATAGGTCTGAAATCCATTTTCTTTTGCTATTCATACTTTTTTCTCTTTGTTTGCTTTTCACATTTCTCAGAGATTAGGGCAATAAAAGCCAACAAAGCCAATTTTGGTTTTGTAGTCAATTTTACTTGTAGGTTTGAATTCTGCAATGTGGGTGTTCCAGTCTGCATTAAAATTATCCAATATTTCAATATAATTTTTAACTTTAGGGTTGTTTTTTTTATTCTGTCTCGCACACTGTGCAAACAGAATTTTTGTATTTTTGAAAAAAACCTCTTTTATTTCAAACATATATACACACATTTTTTGCTGAATAATTCCTTTATGGAGAGCTTCTTTTATAGTAGTGATTACTGTGTAAGTGAAATAATAATTCAAGTATAAACAAAATATATTAGATTTTTTTTTTAAAAACCTCAAAACAAGAGCAATTAACCTTTCCAGCAGTCTCACAACTGGCCAGGTGTTGAACCATGCCACCATGGGGAAAGGTCACCAGTGAGTGTTGGGAAATGGCCCCAAAAAATACTGAGAGAGAGGGGAAAAAGGTTATAAATGCATTCACTGTGGAACTGGACATGCATATGGAACCAGCATCTGGGAGCAGGTGAACACACATTCTGGGCATGTTTCAATACCTTTAATTTCCAGAGATCAAGAAGGTGCTGGGACACAGAGGCAGGAAAACCCCACCATGTAAAATAGCTGTAAAAACCCCCTTGTAATTTATGTGTTAATTAAAATGTCAGTGCATTGTGGACAGTGCTTACCGCTCTGATCAGAACAATTCCTTATTTGTCATCACTTTCTTGTGCTTTCCCTAGTTTTGCTGGTTTCACCTGTTTCTGTCCGGCGCCTTGATTTCAAATTCTCAGCAATGTTTTTGCTGCTGAGACCTGTGTGGGGGCCTCATCCTGCCTTTGTAGGCAGAGGAAGGGATGGTTGCACCTGAAACAGTGCAGGAATTGCAGAAAGCCGCATGGCTGGTTCTGTCAGAAGATTTTGTCATGCCAGATAAGTCACTGGAGAAGAACTATGGTTATAATTACAAGAGTAGAACTAGTAGAAGAGCAAGATGATACATCTTGTGCATTCACAAGAAAAAAAATAAATCCCCCTCTTTTAGATGTGTTTTTACATTTCTGTTTGCTGTAATGTGGATACACTCTTCTGTGTCCCTGTGCATGGCAGGGGGTTGGAACTGGATGATCTTTAAAGTCCTTTCCGTCCCAAACTTCTGTGATCCTATGATTCTACACACATGTGTGTAAACAAAAAAAAAAAAAGAAAAAGAGGATAATGACTACTGCCCATTTGGTGCCAGCCCTGCAATTCTTCCTAACACAAGTGAACCCACTGAGCACAATAAGAGTATTTGCTTGTTTAAAAATTTATGCAACTTTTTGCAGAAATGCTTAGGGTGTAGTGATGAGATACAGCAACACAGAGCTCCTTCCCTGGTACAGCAGGGAGCTCTTTCTGTGAGTCTGTTCTATCCACAGCTGGTCCTTGTGCGGAGGTGCTGCTGCTGAGGTGCTGTGTTGTGTGGTTTTCCATCAGTGCTGTGGCTGTGGCTCACCAGGAAATGCCTCCACGGAGCCCCTTCAGCGCAGGAGCCCTGCACAAGGCTCGTGGTCACAAAAGGAAGGGCCCACAGAATATTCAGTTTGTGTCTGTTTGGCACTGCGAGTGAGGGATTGAAAGGTGCTACCATCTGTTCTGGAAGCTGGCTTTCCTGCTCTTCCTAAGCCTGCCTGAAAGAATTAGTGCTGGGGTAGATGCTGGGCACAAGGAGGGAGTTTTGCTTCACTTTCTCACTGAAACTGAACGGTGCTGCAAATGCTGGGGGAGCATGGAAAAAAATCAGCCTAGGAATAAAAACAGTTTGAGATTTTTCCTGCTTTTCAGCTGTTAGATCAGCTTCTATTAAAGCAATTTGTTCAACAATCACAGATTTGATCTGTGATTCTCCTTCCTCCTTTTCTTTTTTTCACAGTAGATGATGAATTTGACAGAAAAATCAGAAACGTTGAGGTTCCTTTTCTGCACACAATTAATTGATTAAATGTGGGATAACAAAGTTTTCAAGTGAATTCTTTTGAACATAGAATTTTGTCATATTCTTTTTTTCCTAATTGAGATGATCTGATAATGGTGCCTATAGTTTTCCATGTACGGGCTGAGTTATTGGTAGAAAAAAGCCATCATTCCAAGGATAGTGTGCAGTATTTAATTTCAGCTAGTATCTGTGCCAGGAAGCATTTTAGTGTGCCTGTTTGAAAATACTCAGTGATTATAAACCAGCCGTTTACACCGCTGAAACAAACACAGGTGCAAATGTGAATTTCTGTCCTGTTCTTCCTGAAGTATTCACTGATTCTGGAATTTCAGGTCTGCTCAGAGATGCTGTGACTATGTAAAAAAGCCAAAATAGTATTTGATGGCAAACAAAACTCTTTTTGTTGGAAAAGAGTATGGAATCAAAATAAGCTGAAAAGAAGCATTTGTTTTGGAAATAAACAGAAAATATGGAAGACTATGGAATTATAGAGCAATGATCCAGGGGAAGTAGCTGTAACTGCAATATGCTGCACATTATTCTCCAGACTAAGTTTTTTTTTTCTTTCCACGTTTTATAATCTATGAATTGAGATATCTTGGATAATTAAAATACCCTTTAATTAGTTTTAAGAGTAGGGGAATTTAATAGGCCTGTGGGAACACTCTAAATAAAAATAAAAATGCTAAGCAAAGCCTAGTTAACAAGCAGGCTTTTTCATTAGGATAAAACACTTCTGCCTGGTATCAGACATTTGTTCCATTTGCACATAAGTTTGGGATTTTTTTTCCCAGACAGACTCTTACAGTGTGGTAACACATGGTCCAATCCAGGAAATTGGTGTGGATATGATTCATCCCTCTGAAGTCTGTAATCTTTTCTTTATGGAACTAAGGAATATTCAACACTATGAAAACTTGCCCTTCTAGAAATATTGACATTCAATATTGGCAAAATACTCCTAATAGGAATATATTGTATCAGTACAATAAAACCATCTAGAATGAGTGGAAAACCCATATTTGCACAAGCAGAGTTTGTAAAGTGTTATCCTTTTTTTTAGACTAGCAGGGTTTTGGTCAGCTCAGGCAGAAATAGGGTTTGCTAGCAGGTACATGAGGAGCACATGGCAGAATTTGTGGCCATTATCTGTATGAATAATCCATCAGTAATTTCAGCTCAATTTAAGACTTGCAAATGAATAGTGGGGAAATCCCTTAATAGAACTTTTGGGAAGAGTTAGAGGGAAAAGCTGCCTTTTGCTTGTATGGGGCAGCAGGTGACAAAATCCCTGCTGAGCAGCGGCTGCATGAAGCTGAGCTTTGTGAGGGAAAGGCTGGGTCTAGCAGGGCAGGCCAGGCTTATGTGGGCCACTGCCACTGTGCTGGTTTGCAAAGCTCACCCTCCGTCCTGCCAGGCAGAGCTGGCCCTGGGTGTGCTTCAGATCTGATGTGTAACTGATTGTTCTGAAATGTCTCCCTGCCCTCTGATTAATACTTCTCCAGCTTCAATTAAAATGTAGCATGAAGGGTTTTGGCCTTATTATTTCCCCCTTTACGTGCATGTCTGTAAAGAGGATAATTTTCTTCTTCTTTTTTTTTTTTTTATTAAAATCATCTCAAGTTACCCTCTCATGCTAAAATGAACCACATCAAAATGAAGAGCTCCAGGCTAGATTTCCAAAGAATTTGGACATGAGAAACCTCTGAGAATTTTGTCTGCCTCTTTCTCAAAATCCCGAGTTCCAACCCAAATCTCCTAATGTCAATTTATAGGACAATTTTTTAATCAAGAAATTAGGAATAACTGTGCTGTGCAGGGCTGAGGACTGCTGCAGCTCGAGCCTTGTCTAGTTGGTTGTGTGAGGTACAATACAGTGGGTCCAACAGAATAACCAATTCCAACAGTAAGTTTTGAACAGGAATATCCCTTATAACCATTCTCACTAGATTAATAAATAAGATTTTGGTAGTCAGCTTTTGAAAGGGGCCTGTCTTATTCCCTCCCTTACAGTTCTTACAACCAGTAGCTGGATACAGAAAGGGAAAGATTCCTCCATTGCTTCATCTGTCACCATTCATCATCCTTAATAATAGACTTTAAACTCGCCTCTTAAGCTACCAAGAATCACAGAGTCACAGAATAATTCAGATTGGAAGACGCCTTAAAGATCACATAGTTCCAACTCCCCTAAAAACTTCCAACCTAATTTCACAGGTGATAGGAAAGCCAAAGTAGACCAGGTATCAATGGAACATGTCCTAAATTTGTTATGGTGACCATGCCAAATACCTCTTTAAATCCTCAGAAATGTTGGTAACTGTCGGACTGGAAATATTAGAAGGCCCCTCACTGCAATTTAGAAAAAGTTTTATTCCTCAAATTTAACTGGAGCTAGAAGGAAAATGCTCTCCAGTGGAAGATGAGGCTTGAACTGGGTGGAATGGAGAATTGAGTCAGGGTCTGCACAAAAGTATAATGTGTTAAGTGAGAGTCAGTAAATATGCACAGGGATGGACCTGGCAAAAGCAAAAAAAACCGAATAGTAGAGAAAGGTAACAACAAAAGAAATAGCAATAAAAAGGAGAGAAGATTAATAGAATGAGGTAGAAACAAAAACAAAGGACTGAACAGTTGTAGGGAGGAATAAATAAAAGATCTGCAATCCAAGTTAGCATTTTATCTAATGGCTTGTATTTTGCTGGCAGAAACAAGATGGAAAGGACTGAGTCAGGCACCTCTGTGATTTTCACTACTTCCTATTTCTCTAGTGGGTGTATTTTGGAACTTGAGGTTTACAGTACTGGAGCAGGGATACTGAAAATGTATTAACCTGCTTAACCATGCTTAACCTGCTTAACCATGCTTCAGTCAGGTCACCAGCAATGGCTTGGAGCAGTAGTAGCTCCTTTTTGGTTGGACAGCATCTAAAATCTTCTCTACTCCGACACAAAGGCCTCCAAAAAGTGCAGGAAATAGACAACACTCCTTCAGTGCTGCCAGACTTCTCTCCCTTTAAGGTTATGGGAGGGTGGCATGCATGGCAATGTGTCTGTGGAATATTTTTCAGGTGTTTATGGAGCAACAGCAGCTGGTACAGGTGCCAGGACTGACCTGACTGGGCTTTGCTGCACCTGTGGCAGGGAATATTTCCCCAGGGAGGGGGAGATAGGGTCACAAACTCAGGGTGACCTCAGGTTTGCAGGAAGGGCATGGGAATGTCCAGAGCCATCCATGCCTCTCCTCTTAAGGGTGCCTTCTCCCACATTGCTCACTTGCATGTGTTTGAGCAGCACTTTGATTTTTACAACCAGCCTTCCCCTACTGCTTCCATGACAGAGGAATTGCCTTCCAGGAGCACACATGGAGATGCATAGCCACAGACTCAGTGCAACAGGGAGGGCCAAGGGGCTGAGAACACATTAAATACTGTGACCAATTCAACCTGCTTCTTCCCCATCCCTCAAACTGCCTCAGTATTGCACCTCCTTCACTTCAGCAGCCCTAGAGCAAGGCAGCTCTGGGATGCCACAGAGAGAGTCCAGAGCAGGATGCATTTACCTGCTCCAGCACCTGAGTGGAAGGGGATTGCTTCACTGACACTCTGCTCTCCTTTCTCCCCATGGCTGCAGCCTGTCTGTGCTCGCAGCATTCCCTGCTGCTCCCTGCTGCAACAGGCAGGCGAGGGAGAAGCTGCAGTACCAGCTCAGCTGCAGGGGCTCAGAGTCGTGGCAGCAGTAGAAACCTAACAAAATGCCCCTTTCCCCTTCTCCAGAGTGATGCCCAGGCATTCTGGCTTTGCCATCCTGTTTTAATCTGTCCTGCCTGGTGTCTGGCAGCGGGAGCAGAGGAACCAGTTTCAGAGGGAGGGTGGGGAAACAGGGTGAGACAACTTTTGCTGAGTTAGTTGAGATTTTCTGGGGTTAGGGATATTGCAGGTGGAGGAAGATTCCATCCCCATCTCTGCACTTATCTGTTGTCATGTCTGAGATGTAATTTGGTGACCCCCATTTCAAAATAAGTGAAAGGCAGTGTGTAGTGCAATACATACAGTATATGTGATCTACAGCTAGATGCTATTTCTCCTGTAATGATTTTTGCTGGTGTTTTTGAGATTTTTCCTCCACTATTCTCTCTTCATATTCCTATCAAAAAAATCCATATTAAAGACACAGATAGATATTTCTCACAGAAGGTTCCCTAAGTTTCAGGGGGAAAGGGACTTATGTAAAGTAGTAGAACATGTCGGGTCTGATGTGGGTTTGCTTTGCCTGTTAGCTTTTTATTCCTGAAAAAAACAAAAGCTAACTCAGGTTTCCCAAGAAATTTCAAAGTAAATATGGAAATACTCTCCATATAATGCCTTGCAGTCTCTCTCCAATATTTCTTCCTCTAAATCATATCTTGCTATGCCCTGACTTTCTGCAGTCCTTCTTTAGATCTGAATAAGTAGAGAAATAAAGTCTGGATTTGATAGTCCTATAGAGCCTGCTTTCATATCATCATATAACAATGTATGCTGTTTAGGAAAGATTTACTCAAGCTTTTATAATATCCCCCTAAACGTTTGCCTGTGAGTGTCTCCACTGAATTTCAGAGGCTGACAACTCCCATCCTGCTATATTTCCTCCTCAGCTTAAATTTTACCTCAGCGCAGCTCAGGAGGCCCCTGCTCTACATAAATAACAGATAAATTGACAAGACAACCTTGACCACATTGTGGCCGCATCTCCTGACAGTATGGAAAAATAAGAACTTCTCTCTTTTAAAGTAGATGCATGCTGAGGACCGTGGGGCAGGAACTGTTGAGTTTTAATCCTAGATGGGATTAAATCCCAGCCTGTCTCTGTCACCTTGATCAAACTGCTGATGAGGGGGATTTTCAGGAGTCTAGAAGACAGTTAGGCAACTCTCCATGATTGAAAAGCCCGAGAGTTCACCATTTTACAGCCCTTTGTGCTTCAGTCTCTCCAAGGAAGGCTTGTGCCTTTCCAGTCCTGCAGGGAGTTCGTGGCTGGACATCGCTAAAACTCCCCCTTTTTGGGTGTCTTTGAGCAAAGGCAGTGGCCCCCAAACACCCTCCTCTCCAGAGCATTTTGCACACGCCTGGAAGAAAGAATTAATTCCTCCAGCTGCTCCCCTTGAACGGAGAGAGCCCTCCTGCTCTTTTGGAGGGGAGCTGAAGGTGGGCCATGCAATGGCCTCCGGCAAGGCGTGCCTCCGCGGCCTGGGCACGTCTGGCAAGGAGCAGGAGAGCAGGGGAGCTGCCATTCCCCACGCAGGCTGTGGGCACGTCTGGGAAGGGGCCCCATCAACAGGCCCTGCTGCTGCTGGCGGGAGCAGCCATTCCCCACGCCCGGCCTGGGAAGGAACACGAGAGCCGGGGAGCAGCCATTCCCCACGCAGGCCGTGGGCTCCCGGCCTGTAACACACATCCCTTCCCTAACAGGACTTGATGGGGCCCCATCAGGTGTGACAGGCCCTGCTGCTGCTGGCGTGGAGCAGCCTCCAGACAGCGATTTGGCCGTGCCTCCGCGGCCTGGGCACGTCTGGGAAGGAGCAGGAGAACCGGGGAGCAGCCATTCCCCACGCAGGCCGTGGGCTCCCGGCCTGTAACACACATCCCTTCCCTAACAGGGCTTGATGGGGCCCCTTCAGGTGTGACAGGCCCTGCTGCTGCTGGCGTGGAGCGGCCTCCAGACGGCGATTTGGCCGTGCCTCCGCGACCCGGGCACGTCTGGGAAGGAGCAGGAGAACCCGTGAGCAGCCATTCCCCACGCAGGCCGTGGGCTCCCGGCCTGTAATCTGGTCCATAACAGGGCTTGATTTGGACCCATCAGGTGTGACAGGCCCTGCTGCTGCTGGCGTGGAGCGCCTCCAGGGGTCCCTTTCCCCCATCAGCTGGTCATGCTTAGCGTGCTAAAGCTGCCTCCTGAACTGCCTCCTTTGTTCACAGTCCCCCTGGGCTGCTTCAGGGGTCATTAGGGTGAGACAACTCCAGCTCCAGCCAAGGAGAGGGGAGCTGAGAGATTTCCTAAAGACATATAACCCTTTTTCAAGTTGTTTGCTTTCATGGGATTGATTCGTGGCACATTAAGAAGCTTAAGGCTTCGGTATCTTCTTTAAACTGCCCACCTTATCGCCTTGACGGCTGACAGTTTGCTGGCAGCCGGGGTGTAAGCAGAGATAACTAGTAGGTTAGTACCCACACACACGTATATATATTATATACAAATATTATATACACTGCCTGCTATTTTCTGCCTAAAAAGGGGACATGGGGGAAGCTTCTTTTCTGTAGCCTCCGTGGTTTTAGTGAAAGAGCAGCCTGTGTGAGCAGTCACTAATTTTAACAGCAGATCTGGAGAGGTGTACGGGGGGTGCTGATACCCAGCTGCAGTCAGCACAACATAATAAATAGGCAAATTTATGTCCTCGTCTCCCAAATTTCTTCCCTTTCTTTATTAGGGAGCAAACTATTGTTACATTAAATATTCAAACTACACAAAATCTCAAGGGCTTTCCTTTCCCACAAAGTGTTACCAGTATTCATGCATATGAAGAACAGTAACCCATATACAAACGGCACCTTTTTTAATGAGCAATATATGTCAACATGACACCTTCTTATGAAATGCAGCTTTTTAGGTTCTGCCTTTGTGGATGTAATAATTGAGATGTTTCTAATATATGCAGTTACATTACCTGCTCATTGTTTGCGGTTTTGTTCCTCTCCCAAGTTTGTACTGTTTATAATGCTTCAAGCATTTGCCTCAATTCATGCTCAGTTTTATTTAATTAGAAATATAATTTTCTGCTACATTAATTATAAATTTGAGTGAGACAGCACAGAATTTCCTCAAGCATTCTCTTTAGAAGAGGAACAAAAATCACAGAGAGCTAGGAAGAAGCAATAAAACCAGATGCAGGTGTAAAATATCAATACCTTGAAACCTAAAAATATTTAATAAATACATGAGGAACAAAATCATTATTTGTAATTATTTAATTAATGTATCCTCTTGTTGTAGTGCAATATTTATCAAAACAACTGGTCAATGTCAGAAAAATGTCATGGTGATTTTTCTTAGAATCTGATATAGTTCTAAAGTGTACATGTAGAACTGGCCCCAGAGATGCTGAAATCTGAGTTTTGAAAATTACATATTTTTTAAATGTTTATATTTTGCTTGAAATATTTGTCCCCAAAGCTGTAATGTTTTTTGTGAACGTGTTGATGATATATAGATACCAGCAATGCATATGCATGCAGAATGCAATGTATATACTGTATGTGCTTCTTCAAAGTACCCCGATGCTTTGATTTGTAACTGTTTAAGGTTTTACTTAAAATTCTGAACACTGCACAGAGCGTAGCCATTTCAATGGAATACTTCAAATAGTAAGTCCTAAAGGTGACACAACAAAGGAACTACCTTGGATACTGCAGCTTTTATTTATAAAGGAAATGCTCACACAGTCCAATGAAGGAAAACTTTACCTGTTTCCATTTCTATAGGAAGAGCAGTTCCATTAAACCAGGGCTTTGTTGCAGGAATTTGCAAGCACATCATATGATTTGTATGAGCAGAATGAAATATTTGCATGCCATCTAATGGATTGATGCATGTCCTTTATTCCTCATTTCTAAGCACTTTCCTTATTGCAAACATTTTTTAAAAAAAAAAAAAAAATCATCCCGCTCACCATGCAGCACTCATCTTACAGTGGTTTATTTTAGAAAGGAGAAATCCCAAAGACAGGATGAGGAATTATTGTGTTGCCTAGTGGGGAAAACATGGTTCTTTCCCTTTTTATCCTCTCCTGTGAAACTGTTTTTGCTGTTTTCATTTTGCACACACACTTACACACATACACATGCATGCACATTTAGTTTAGCTCCGTGGGCAATTTCCCTGAAAGCAAGTGTCTGCTAGTCTGAGTGCCATATATCTGAATGTCATTCCTGGGCAAATGCTTATGTCAGTTAGTAGCTGCTATAAATACATTTATATTTTTCATAGAACCTATCATTCAGGACTCTTAAGGGACTTTTGCACACCAGGCTTCCAGTTCTTTCAATGTAAGGTAAAGATGGGAAAATTGAGGTGCAAAGTGGGGATATTTGCACGAGGCTGCTTAGAAAGGTACTGCAGGGATCAGTAGAGACCTCTAAATAAAAAAAAAAAAAAATTATAAATGACTGTACCTAGGCATTCCTTTGGCAACTGCTGGGCACTCATCTCAACAGAACCAGGCTGGCACAAAGGGCCAGAGCTCTGCCAAGGGACAGTGACACACCTGCTCAGGAAACGTGGCCACTTTGGGGCTCACCATGCCCTGTGGCATCTTCTCTCTTTTCTGCATGTGCTCTTTCACAGCTCGTGCCAAAGCCCTCATTCTCTTCCCGGCTCTCCAGGGTGATTCCCATGAGCAGTGAGGTTTCTGGGCTGGGGATCACCACCTCAGAAAGTGCAATTCTCCTGGCACATTTGTTGTATTCCTGGATACATATCTCTTAGCAAAACAAGACATGGAACACGATGTGAACCTTGTGGCTGTACTTCCTACCTAAGCACGTCTTTTGCCTACAGCATCGTGGCATGAAAGAGCCTGCTAATGATTCTTAAATGTTCATTACTGTAGATCTTCTCCCAGAATATACTTCTCACCTTGAATGACCCATGTGCTGAATTTTAACTAAGGGAGCCCATGATAGTAAGTCTGTCATGATGCTGGCTTTTTTTTTTTTCCTCTCCAACTCTTAAAAGCTTTTTATTATAGGACTGCTTAAGGCATTCTTCAATTAGCATGTGCTGTATTGTGGCTGGAACAGCTGTTTACCATTTAATAAAGCATGGCATAATTTATTTTCAGTCTAGCAACCGTCTTTGCTATTACACCAGGGGAGGAACACAGTAACTGCATTGTTCACAGTGCTGATGAAAGAACTATAGACTTTATTATATGACCTCACAGAACTATTAACTCACCCCCCACTTATATTTCAATATGTATTTACCTGACAGTCTGTGCATTGATTTCTTACCCAGAGATTCTACACTCTCAGTCACCTCTGGGGCAGAATGAAAAATGTCTATGTTTTATGTCCCTCACATTAGGCAGCTAATTATATATTTGTACCTTAATTTCCTTCCCTTCCCCCATCTCCAGGGGCAAACTCCATATGCACCACTTAGACCTTTTCTCCTTAGTCAGTGGAGAAACAATGGAGGTGTTGGGAAATGGCAGAAGCTTGGCCACTGCCCATTGAGCGCACTCTATTCTCTTTTCTTCCTAGATCTCTTCTTCCTTTTGTGGGTGGACGAGTTTGCACCTTAGTGGCACCTCTGTGGGTTTCTGCTTCCCCTGCAGCAGTGTGGGACTTGCAAGTGACAAACTCATCCCATCCCTGCTGCAGGGGACACTGGCTCCCTCCTAGGAGGGGCTGCAGGTCCCCTGCGCTGTGGGACATCACCTGCAGGATGCCAGCCCAAGGACTGGTGCCTGCTGCATGGAGCAGCACCCACGTGGCTTCTGAGAGCACGAGTGTGGCCAGGGTCACCCTCTCTGAGGGTCCCTGCCCTCCATCCCATTCCTGCCAATCCTGCAAAGTTATCAGTGATCCACCTTTGCGGTCAGTCCTCCGGGTGAGGAAAAAGGAGGGCAGGGGGCAGACAGAGCTCAGCAATGCTTTGTCACGACTGAAAGGCACAGGTCCAGCCCTGAGTGACATCCACACGGTGCAGGACGCAGCACAGAGCTGTAAACAAGCTTCCAGGTCTGGGAGCAGTGTAAATACACCGAGGTGGCAAGTGCCTCCTTATCTGGGCCAGGAGCCTCCCAGCACAGCACTGCATGGCCACAGCACTTTGTCTGAGCCAGCTAGCCCTACCCCAGGCTGGGAGCCAGCTTGGGATATTGCAGGCTTACTCTTATGTGAGTTGGAGCATTAAATTTGGCTTTAAGTTGCCTGAGCTTGACAATGAAAATACGTCAGCTGAGTATCTGCAAATTTTTAGATTCAGCCTGTGCGTGTAGATGGATTTATATGCATGATTTAAAGTAAAGCATGTGTAGAAAGATGAAGTTTATATGGTTGCTTTGTAGAAATGGATGTAATATTGATGTTGACTTTACTGGTAGAAGTTTAAGAATGTCATGATGCATGAGTGGTGGTGCAAAGCAGAGCCCTGAGTGCATCAGGAGGTCATTTTTAACTTGAATTTATTTCCACAGTATCAGGCATAGATCATTGTGCACCGTGCACCATCATCCCTGCTTTTCATTTGAGTCAATCAGAGTGGTTAAAGAAAATTTAAAATGAAACAAATTTGTGACTTGATTAAAAGCAGACAGTAAATTTGGCCAGAATACTCCTTAAAGTTGCATTTTAGCTTTAAACTGGAAGTTTGATGATCTGACTGCATGACTGAAGGGACAGGGTAGCAGACTGTGACATAAACGATGTAGCTATATTTGCTCCTAAGATGAACAAGGTTTTTTTAAAGTTGTGTGATTTAGGCTTTGGAGTTAACACTCCATTGACTGAACAACAAAATTCCCACCTCCCCGAGCTTTTTCAAACCAGAGGTTTCGAAAAGTCTTATTACATCAATAATGTCTGGTCATGCTTCAAATTTTTCCAGGCAAAATTAAGGCTGGTAATTCTTCCTTGAAATGAAAGCTTGGATTGTTTCACAGGATACAAGTAATCTAATTAGAGAAGGATATAGAAGTAAATCTATATTTTGTTTTGAATGTCTGGTTTGGAGGTGTTTGAAAATAGAATTCATCCACATTAACTTTGCATAAAGAATTCTTTCATGCAGTCTGCAGAGTAAAAGAAAAAAAAAAAAAGGCTTGGTTTCATGAACATCAGCAGATGCAGGACAGAGTTCAGCAAATAGTTTAGTGTAAGCAGATGGAACGAACTGGAAATCTACATTAAATTACAACCCACAGTGATGAAAGCAGTACCTAGAGGCAAAAAGAGTACAGAAAGGCAAAAAAACTCCCTCTGCATTAACTGCTGGACTTGAGTTTGCATACAGTGACTTTCTTCTACAATGGCTGTGTAGACCAGAAGGGTTCGAGGAGTAGCAGCTTCACCTGGGAGAGATTTGCACCTCCTGCCTTCAGTGTGCAGGGCGAGCTGCTGACACGCAAGTGCTAAACTTCACTTGTGACCTGGTGGGGCCAGATGGGATTTACACATGCAGGAGAGCCAAAGGGGAGAGCCAAACCCTGACACACAGCAGCGTGCGGCTGTGCTCTGAGGCTGCAGCCGTGCCCTGCTGGCACATTTCTGTCTGCCTGACATCCAGCCACCAAAGTTTTGGCAGAGCAGCCCTTAGAGAAGCGCCACAGCTCACCCTCAGCGAAGTCAATCAGAGTGGTTAAGGAAAGTTTATAATTAAACAAAGTTGTGACTTGATTAAAAGATGTGTTTCCAGGCTGGGCATCCTCACAGACAGGGTGGGGAGGGTCAGAGTACTTCCAACACCACGTTAATCCTTCAGTCCCTGAGTCTGCTTTCAAAAGAAAATGAAGGGGGCTGAGGTGAAAGGGTTTCTCAGCTCTAGTTTGGCAAAACTAACCCTATTTTCACAGCATTGCCAAACAAGGCAAGCACTGAATCAGCCTTTGATTTCAGCAGACATTTAACCATGCTTCAGCAATTGTGTGTGAATGCCTTTCTTAACACACTTAAACCAGCTGGGCTGTTTTGTTTGACTATTCTCACTCTTCACCTTTTTTGCCATATCTGAGTTTTGGGACAAGGTTTTAGCCTAATCTGGATAGGCATCTAAACCATGTTATCTAACTGCTTCTATGTTATGATACTTGCAATTTTACACTTCCTGAAATAATTCAGCGCCCAGACAGCCGAGCTCTTGTGGAAATTTGTCCACCTCCCCATCTGCAGTTGGGAAGTGTTGGAAATCCAGCTTGGAGGCCAAGGGCTTCGATTTGTTGACCACCCTGTTCTGCAACTTAGTAGTGATTCCCTTTTTCCACACCCCAGTTTTGCCAGTAACAGGTTTTTAAAGAAAGGGGCTTAAACACGTAGGAGCAGCGCTGAGGACAGAGGACAGAATCCAGGACTGTTTCAAAAGGGGCCATTTGCTCCTGTGGTCAGCTTCTTCCCCACCTTTTTTCTTTCTTGCTGTGTAGTCTCTGATTATTGAACCTGATTATTATTGAATAAGATTTAATTTAAAAGTCTTCTGCTGGGTACCAGTGGGTGCAGCCAGGAGAGCTGTGGATGAGCAGGGCCAATGGGACCCCTCCGCTCTTGTTTCTTGTGTGGTTTAACTCCAGTAGGCAAAGTGGGGCAGCTTCTCCTCTCCCCTTGGCTGGAAGCATGTTTAATTTTCAATGAGCATTTAGAAAACTGTTCTGGAGAAGGGAGGATGGGTGGGAGTGAAATAAGTTTTCCAGGCATTCATGAAAATGCATGTGGGACAAATTTACCTGCTTCCTTTTCTCTACGATTTGACAGGGAGGATTTTCAAAAATACCTTGTGGGAAGTAAGAAAATATAGGCTATTTAAAGCCAGGAGTACTTGTGTCCCAAAGTCACTTTGAAATGTCTAAGAAATCTCCATCTAATAATCTAAATAATTCTCAGCATGTAAAATTTACATGTTCTCAAAACTATGCTTTTCAATGTGCTTTGTAATCTAGATCCTTAGATGATTTTTTCTGTCTCTCTCATTAACTTTTAGATTCTTTTATGTGGTTTTATGCTTCTCCAAATAGCATCTTATGTTGTCTGAAGTATTTGCTAAGGGCCAAATTCTGTCCTTCAGTGCATACAGCTTGAATTGAAATCCTGAATAATACACAAACCTACTAAGGGGAAAAAAAGCTGATTGTCTATTTCAGTAAATGTCTGATTACATTTAAAACCATGCATGTGTAGTAGTTTGATCCCTCATGCACTGTGAAACTGAGGTTTGAAAGCAGCATTTCAATTTTTTATAGGAACAGTAACTAGCAAGGATATTACAATGTGAAGATTAGGTCTCACCTCCTTGTAACGAAAAAATTGAGACCAAAATTAAGTGAGTTGCCAGGGTCACCCACTCAGTTAGTGGTGAAGGCAGGTTTAGAACTCAGATCCCAAACATATTTTTTTTTTCCTAATGAACCTAGTTAACCCTGTAGTGAGAATGAGGAGAAAAAATAGTTTGAAACCATGTGAAACTATCTGTAATTACTGGGCCATGGGAGAAATTCCATTTAATGTCTGCTTTGTCATTCCTCTATCTTAAGATGGTTATTTTCCCCCTTCATTTTCCATTGTACAAACAGATATTTTGTCCTCCTACTGGGAACCCAGGCATCTTATCCAAATCATGCAAAATTTAACACAAAATTGCACTAGGAGAAAGAGTACTGTTGGTGGCAAACCAATGGATTTTACAGAGGACAGCTGTCAAACAAGAAAGCAGAAAGGAGGAAGCTTGTGGGAGCAGCTGTAACCAACAACATTAGACCCTAAATCTTGTGAGAATCCCGTGTAATTTGACAGGGAATTATGGCCCAAATCCATTTCATCTGGGCACGTCGCCCTCCTGCCTGACAGTGCAGTTCTGTGATGGAGCATTTCCTGGGCACTGATGAGAACCACGTCCTGCCTGCTTACTCAGAGCCTCACCCAAAATCTGTAGGAGTGGATGGAAATTAGTGTCTCTGTGGTTAAATTGGGTCCCTCTAGAAAGCACTTGCCTGGTGAGAATATTGTAGCTCAGTCAAACCCTCAGACCTTTTGTGTAGCTCCCCACTCTTGCTTTCCTCTGTTTTTCTTGTCTTTCCTCTCTCAACTTTTTCCC